>OX454416.1:121646378-121669615 GCA_949715475.1 Microchrysa polita | reverse complement strand
GAGTATTGTAGTGTAGTTAGTATTTATGCATCATTTTGAAAATTGTCAGGTTCCAGTGTGTTAACATGTTAACAGTTAACATGAACAAGTTTATTTGTAAAATAAGAAAAAATCATCAGTTCTTGAACATTACAAAAAACAATCTTTGGATATTTTTTTTCAATCAAAAAATACTTAAATTATTCCCTTTATACTTGTAAAATCTCAATAAAAACTAGGCGACTTCGCCCCCTGCTCGCTTCGCTCGCCAACCCCCCTCCTCATTCTTTTTCTTCCGTCTTGACAAAAGTTTTGGGTTTGGTTGAAATAAGTGGGCAAATAAAAATATTTACTGGGAAAATTTTATTGGGGTTGCCGGAGCATGACCCCACAGTACGATTCCATTCGTTTTGAATTTTTAAGTGGCTTTGATAAAGACACATTAATTCAAGGTTTTGTGAAATTGGTGTAAAAAAATGTTGCTTAGAAGAACCAATGGTTTTTGGTTTGTATGGCAGCCCCATGACCCCATGGTCCGATTTGATTCAATCTGACATATGTTTTGTGACATCAATGGAAATACATTTGTGGGAAATTTGGTTGAAATTGGTGCACAAATAAAAAAGTTTTTCTTAGAAGAACCTAATTTGGGAGGTTGGATTTGTATGGCAGCCCCATGACCGCATAGTCCGATTTTATCCATTCTTACATATGATTTGTGTCAACAATAGAAATACATTTGTATGAAATTTGGTTGAAATTGGTGCTCAAATAAAAAGTTTTTCTTAGAAGAACCTAATTTGGGGGGTTAAGTTTGTATGGCAGCCCCATGACCCCATGGTCCGATTTGATCCATTCTTGCATATTTTGTGTTATCTATAGAAACACATTTGTGTGAAATTTGGTTCAAATTGGTACACAAATAAAAAAGTTTTTCTTAGAAGAACTCAGATTGGGGAGCTAGGTTTGTATGGCAGCCCCATGACCCAGTGATCCAATTTGGGTGAATCAAACATACAAACAGCCTGCAACAATAAGAAGCACGTGTACAAAATTTCAGCTTGCTAGCTTCAATACCCGCCGAGTAAAACGCGTCGCAACAGACAGACAGACATACAGACAGACAGACAGACAGACGGACATGCTCCAATCGACTCCCCAAGTCATGCTGATCATATATGTATACCTTTTATATGGTCGGAGATGCTTCCTTTATTGCGTTACAAACTTAATGAGAAAGTTAATATACCCTTTCACTCTATGAGCGAAGGGTATAAAAACTAATAACAGAAAAATCTACGTTCGATTATATGTACACAAACGCAATCGGGTCAATTTTTCGAAATTTTTTGTCTTGATTCGATAATTCGTATCAAATATTGCAAGGGGTAATCCGGACCATCGGAACATCCGGATTAGCGAAATCACTTTTTTTTTTCAAGAAAAACAGGTCAAATAAGTAAAAAAGAGGAACAAAAGCCGATAAATGTTTTATTTCTTTGAAATTAGTCAGCACCATGTTGTTTGCCAAACCGTTCCGTAAAAAAGTACGAGACCAATTCACCCTGAAAATCTCAAATATCCGGATTATAGAGTCAAAATTGCTGCCGAATTCCGGACTAAAGAATACATAGTGGGAACATATAGTGGTCCGGATTAGCGTGATATCCGGATTAACGGAGATCCGGATTACCGAGTCAAGACTTTATTAACGTTCTACTCATATTAACAACACCCCCCCCCCTGCGCGATATAGTTAATATAATTGAGTGCCTACTGTACTTGTATACATAAAAATATATTTTTTATTTAAGAAAAAACTAAAAAAAAATCTACCACCTTAGTAGACCTCATGTAGACATCCTTTAATGAAAACAACCTCCTGAAATAAAAAAACTAACATTCAAAAGTGGGTGATAGTACAGCTCATTTGAGTACAATTAATGTTCTTCATGACCCCCTCTATCTTTAACCATTATACGATTCTAGCATTTTTTGTAAATAGTGGCTCGACTTGCCAAGCAAAATCACTATTTGCCACACTCCCGAATATTTAATCCGAGATTTTACTTCACTTTCTGAAACTGCTCAAAATTCTACATAAAGTAACTCTTTTCCCAATTAAATACATAGTTTAAAAAGCTTCCAAGATACTACCATTCAAACTTAAAAGAAATTCGAAAATGGATTTTTCATTGAAAATTGAAATTGTAAAATCGTAACGGTACTTTGAACTGACAAATTTACAAAGTTGACAAAAGGTGCCTCATTATGTTAGCTTTCGAAAGACATATAAAATTAGGGACTTAGGATTTGGAAAACTGCAAATCTTACGTGTTAAAGAGAAAAAAAAAACGAGTTCCTAAGAGAAAACCAAAGTAAACGTTTCCTCAATTTTTATACGAGTTTTATTTAGTAAACAATATTTTTTTATAAAATACGAAAAAAAGGAAAAATGATTAACAATACGAACTTAAAATTACAAGTACTGTTCGAAGTGTCCTCCTCCATATCGGACACAAATTCGGCACCTTTTACCTACAGAAGAGACGGCCTGAAGCACATCTTCCCTTTGTTCTCGCAAATTGCAAGCCGTTTAAATTTTTCGGGCCCAACTTCCTAGATGATATCCCAATAGCTCTACTATCAGAAATTTTTTTGACAAATAACCGGATGCTCGGCTCACAAGGGGAGAATGGATTCGGAATTCTTGAATAATGAGTACCATGAAAAATGGATTGGACGACACCGGCCTGTCGCATGGTCTGCTAGATTGCCAAATTTGGTGGTCTCTTCCAATGGCGTAGATAGCTTTTCGCAGAGGAGGGGGATCATTTTGCAAAACTATTTTTACGGTTATCAAATGTTGAATTTCATAATAACAATATCTTTATTTATTACACTTCAAATTAGCAGCTTTTTTGCAAATTTGGTGGAAAATATCAATCAATTTTTTCAAACGAAAAACGTGAGTCCTGAGAATATTGAATCGATAATTGTGCCCTTTTTACTACGGCGAGTGAATCCACAGCATTCCACTTTTCGTCACGGAACACCTATACCTTCGAAGCTTTTGTGGTCGGAACACCTTCAATCAGGAATCAAAATAAATGATATAGTTATATGTCTAGAAAAGGGAAACTGTGAAAACGAGGGCTCGTTGGGATTGGCCAGTATATGTGGATAAGGTAAAGCTTTTGTTTTTTACATTAAACATTTCCGATAACTCATGGATGATATAAAACACACATGCAATAGTCTCTCTCTAAATTAACACACACACACACACACACACACGCAATATTCTCCTTTAGTAGTGAATCGGTTGTGTGACATTTATGTTATCATCCGATAAATCGTTCACCGTAGTTTTATAAAAGGATGGACTTTGTGAAAGAATTGAGACTTATGAGGTGCTTCGGAATACCAAGTTTCTTCACTAGCATTCTTGGAAATATTGCATTAAACCAACATTTCCTCACTCATTTTTAATTTAGGAACCAATGAGACGATCTCTTCGCAGAAACTGGCTGCATTTTATTAATGAATGTGTGGATTCGATCAACGCCAATTAATTGACATATAAAGTAGAAGGTTCAATGCAGAATATTTGATAAAGAATTTTGAAGCATTTCTATAGAAGCAACTAACCATTTGTAGTGTTTACGTTCAATGCTGACTTGACTATATGTGAAGTTGGCGGAGTAGTTAGCGTGTGGACTGGCAATACGATAGTCATGGTTCGACGATTTTTTTTTTTGCAAACAGAGAATGACAGAAAAATATGAGACCACATGATGTATACCACTTTCGAAGCATAGTTTAGTACTACAATAAGCTTGACTGGGTTACAGGGTATAGGTAAAGTGCCAGTGTTGTTGTTAGAAAAGAATATTCACAATGTGTAATAGGGATAAAATTGTTACTTTGGTTTGTAGAAAAATGTTGATTCACATAAATTTAATTCTCTAATTCATTTGCGCCTTAACCTCATCACAAATACTACGTAAACGCTTTATTTTCTGGTACAAACTACTTCCTTTTCCACTTCAAATAGTAGAAAGTTATAAAAGAAAATCGGTCGAGTTTCTAATGCTGGTCAAAGATTTTACGGTTCAGTTGATTTCCAGCAGACTAAGCTTCGAAATTTTATAACTTTCGAAAATGTGGATGTTTGTTTTTTTCACTCTTTTTTTCCTTTTTGGTCTCCGATTTGTTTGTCTCCTTCCGAATACGTATTTCGTATGTCATACCGATGAAGAAGGCAGTAATTGACTGTCGAAATACGTATTCGGAAGGAGAAAAAAAAATCGGACACCATAAAAAAAAGAGGGAAAAAACAAACACCCACATTTTAGAATGGTCAACGCAAACAAGCCGACGATAGACCATAATATTTCAAAAAAAAAAAATACGTACGGATTGTTTGCTTTTTGTTTTCAAAAGCTATTTCTACATTTTTTCTATTTTTGGATATTTTCGCGAAGCCCCACTCTAGGGTGCGGCGAAGATCAGTTTGTTTTGTTTATTTTGCATTGTTCTGCCATATTTTGTTTGGTTACGCCATCATCTTAGGTTAAAAAAATCATTGCGCGGTTTCAAACAACAGCGTAAATAAGCAAAAGATAACATTACTATGCAAAATAAACAAAAATGCCATTCAATACAATGGAAAAGCTTTCTGAATATTGTGTGTGTCTTCTCTATGCGATAAGACTAACCAGCAGACAGGTACTGAATAAGAGCTATCAGAAACCCGGCCTACATATCTTTAAATTTTAAAAATGTCTACAATTTTTTTAAAGATGATTTAGGTAATTTAAATAATCGTGGTTATAGGATTGAGAGTTCTTCGTATTAAATTCAATAAAACTCCGAACAACTAGAGGAAGTCATGACCTGATTTGTCCTGTTATATACAATAAATAATCTTAATAAAAAAAAGAAAAATAATGTGGATAAACTCAAGGAATAAAAGATGCTAAAAAAATGGAAACAGTTTTGCAGTGTTGCTTACATTTAATTTTTCTAGCAAAACTTCTAAATTTCTTCAGTAGGGCCGCTATATTGTAACTAAGTATGCTAAAAAGACATTTGCAATAAAAATATCAATGAATCAATTAATTCTCAGCTTGGTCGCATTGCTTGGATTGTTGACCTTCAAATATCATATTTAAATATCGGCTCAGAAAATCTGAAGCTTGCGCATCTCTCTTGATTACCGTAACTCCTAGTGGAGCATGGTGCGTTGATGACTACCGTGTGTAGTCATCAACGTTACAAAGACAACTGAATTCGGAGTGTGATATGGTTGTCAGCTATACCACTTCCTAGTCGCATTGTTAGTTTATTATTCTACGATAAGAATATTTCTTATCATCTTCTTCTGAATAATAAACTTGCGACGAGTCGTGCCGAGTTTGGAAACTCGTTTCTCTATGAGTGTCTATTTCACAGAGTGGCGACCGGCAGTGGCAGTTAATGAATTTGAAAAGATAAAGTGCGCAACGGGAATTTGCTCTCTTCCTCAGAACCACTCGGTCCACTTGTCATGCGTGAAGCATAGCTATCCATATCCATCGCACACCACGGAACGGAAAACGCAGGCAATGGCACGCGATGAGTGATTTTTAAAAGAAAGTGTCTCCTGACTCTCCTCGACTCGAAAAAGTCCTCTTAAACTTACGCGCACACGAGATCATGAGGTTCGCTTGAAATTTCAGATACATTTTCATAGGAACAAAATTTTGTTCCAATTTGGGCATCTATTTATGATTTGCCTATTAGTGCAGTCAAAATATCCCATTTCCGGCCTCCAAATAGAAAAAAATAGAGAAAGGCTATTTTTGTGGAATTTTTGTGAATCAGTGAGCTCCCAGGAATCTAGAACTCATTTTGCTAAAAAAAATTTTGATCGGAAAGGTCCCAAAAAGGACAAAAAAGGATACTCTTTAATCTTTGACCAGAGGTCAGCATTTGGAGTATCAAATTAAAGGAGACGTCGAGTACATTACATATCCGGTGTTTGCTCTATGTTTCAAGGACCCTCAACGGAATAAATCGAGATTAAATGGAGAATTATTGTGTTTCCCGTGTATCTTTCCAAAGCCATAATTACGAGAATAATTCAAATTCTCACTACGTTTCTCACTTTTCCGAATCTATAATAGCTTAAGATTCTACCATTAAATTTGCTAAAAAAAAAATTATCAGAAAGCTCTGAAAAAGGACATTAAAGGACACTAGTTACAAACCTTGATCGAACGTGAGCATGCGGGGTGTCATATCAAAGAGGACGTCGAGTGCATTGCATATCCGGTGTTTGTTTCCTGTTTCAAGGACACTAAATGGAATAATTCGGGCTTAAACGAAAAATTACGGCTTTGGAAAAATACATAGGTATACGAGAAACACGAAAATTTTCCATTGGATCCCAATTTTCTCCTGTGAGGGTCCTTGAAACAAGTAATAAACACCGGATATGGAATGTACTCGACGTCCTCTTTGATATGACACCCCGCAAGGTTTGTAATTATTGTCCTTTTATGTCCTTTTTCAGAGCTTTCCGATCATTTTTTTTTCTTAGCAAATTTAATGGTAGAATCTTCAGCTATTATAGATTCGGAAAAGTGAGAAACGTAGTGACAATTTGAATTATTCTCGTAATTATGGCTTTGGAAAGATACACGGGAAACACAATAATTCCTTATTTAATCTCGATTTATTCCGTTGAGGGTCCTTGAAACATGAAACAAATACCGGATATGTAGTGTACTTGACGTCCCCTTTGATTTGATACCCCACATGCCGACTTCCGGTCAAGAATTAAAGAGTATCCTTTTTTGTCCTTATTGGGACCTTTCCGATCAAAATTCTTTTTAGCAAAATGAGTTTTAGATTCCTGGGAGCCCACTGATTAACCTTCCTATACCCGCGTCAAATTTTGTTACACGTATACCCGCGTCGGTCTCACAGACCGATGATTTGCCATTCTTTTTAAATTGTGTTTTTTCCATAATAAAAGATAAATAGAGGATAATAAATAATAAAACTAAAGTGTATAATGAAACATCAATGTCATTCAGTAACTTTATTTCCATGTTAATCAGTTTTTTGCGCAAAAACTTCAACATTGCAACTTTTATACTTAGGAACTACAAAATCTTAGCTTAAACATTTTCTTCCTTTCAGAAAACAAAAATATTCTTTCGTCTCGCATAAACACGCGATGTGTACTAAAGTAGAATCAAAGAATGACTTAAAGAACACTAAACAAAAAATTAACACAATAATTTTATATTTACACAAAAAGTCACACCTATACCCGCGTCGGTCTCACAGACAATTCTTTCCAAATGTACCAATACGCCCGTTTCGCGTAATCACAAGACATGCACTAAAATAAAGTCAGGAACAATTCCGGCAGCTAGCAAAAAACTCGACCCGATACCTTTTCATTTAAGCTAAAAAAATTTTAAAAAGTGTTTTGTCGGTCTGACAGACCAACACGCGGGTATAGGAAGGTTAAAAAACCACAAGAATTAGCTTTACTCTATTTTTTTCTATTTGAAATGCTAATATGACTGCACTCTATGGTGTACAACTAAGTACTGTTTTTCGCGAAACAATTTCTCTGCAGAAGGTAAACTAAAGAGGATTTAAATGCTGTCTCTGATGCCACATTGAGGTGATTCTCCGAGAGCTGTTCTTTCTCACCCAGAAGTTGTACATGTATTAAATAACATACATAACAACGAATTTATGTAATTTATGAACTTTAAACATTTATGTCTCCCGTGAAAATGTGTCATGAAAATTTGCCTTTTTATCCACTAAACTTTACATAAATGTGCACTCTCGGCCTCACTGATTGTCGATGGCAAGTTTTTCCTTGCGAAATAAAGTGCAGCTGCATTGTTTTCGCTAGCGAAATGTAAAAAACCGGTGTGCAGACTTTCGTGTGAATTGAGTACCGTTTTCATCATTATCAAAATTTTGACAGTATTTGCATGCATTTCACATGAACTGACGATGTTAGTACTTACTCTTGTCCCTTACTGCTTCGAGCATATTATTACTTAAATACGTTTGAATTTGTAATGGTAACGGCAGTTATCGTTTAGTAACTCATTAACAGCCCACCCGGAAGTAATTGAAAGCGCCTCTGGTTGTCAGTTCTTCAATTATATTTACCCGTTTCCGTAATTGACTGTGAATTTTGAATTTTCCTGTAGCAATGACTCCAACGGTGTGTGTATCAACTACTGGAATTAGCCGGGACACATACACTCCCGAAGTGGAGAGCGTTCGAACTCTCCGCAGATTTCGGTTTGTAGCTTGAACACAAACCAGCAAGCCGTTTCGGCAAGGATAAAATCGGTTATTATTCGAAATTCGAAATACATGTAGAACATATTAAGGACCGACTTCTCAAAGTCATGTTAATTTCGATTGCTTTATCTATCCCAGTTAATTTCCATACAAATTGTTGGCAGTTTATGAAATAATGTATTGACTGGATATAAGGCTATAGACAGATAGCAAAACCATTATGACCAAAATCCGCCATGATGATGAAAGTTCGGCATCATCATTTGGGCCTGTCTAGACACTTTCAATTTTCGTTCGTCTTGGTCATTTGGACAATTGAGACTTGAGATGTCTACGCCATTGAAGAAAGGCATTCATTCCTGAATGGGATAGCAAATGTTGCATATGCCAACAACTCACCATCTATTCATACTATATTAACGAAAGAATTTATCATTTAACCGTCCTGACCAAAGCCGCGATACATCACACATATCTAACGATAAATAATGAAAATATGTGGCATTCATCTCTTCTGATCCCTTGACGCAATCAATGACAAGTTTAATGTTGAAAGCGGAAACGGAGTTTCAAGACGAAGGCGCGCATGTGTGCACATAGCCACTGGATAATTCATAATTTAATTTTGACGTTTGTGTAAATGGTGAAAAATGTCCCTCATAATAATAGTAATATTTTTATAAAAATAAATAACAGGCGCGACAATCCAACATTGGACTAAGGCCGCAGGATGTGTTAGTGACATCCTATTTCCAAGATCTTATCTGCTTTTTATTTTTTATGAGGTAATGAGATCAGCATCACGCTCAGCAGTGTTATTTATCCCCATAAATGGGTACTCGTTTAACATCTGAGTGAGATCATAGTCTGTCACAAGCTCGTGAGTTCGAAAAACACAATGGAACACGGTGAGATTCGAACTCATGAGCCTGTGCACCGAAGGTGCGCGCACTAACCGCTCGACCAGCCAGACTACTACTAATATTTTTATGAATATTTTAATTAAATAATTTGAATATACATTTGATTTGAATTTGCGTAAAGGTTTGTAACAAACTAAATATTTGTGCAAAAATTCCTTTTTCTAGTACAGATGACGTCTTTTCTGATTATTATTATAGTAAATTTGTGTAATTATGACGCATTTTCGTCATTCGAATATTAGTGTGTCAAGCGTATAGACGATTAGTTGCAAATAGAAGAACTTCCGTGGAAATATATGTGAAAAAAAATTTTATTAGGACATTTTGGATGGCCAGTTATCCTATCCTGCCTTCGACTAATGAAACACGTATTGTTTTAATCCACTTCAGATCCATTTGAGTCTTGATTTCAGTTAGTCAGCCAGTTTACTCGATTTAAAGTTAAAATTCCAGCTTCATGAATATGAATTTCATATTAGATTCTAATTTTATTACCGAACTGGAAATATTCGGTCATTACTTATAACCTCATTTTATATATTACAATTATTATGTGCTGAGAAAATCCACTCATTAATGCCTAGACCTTTCATTTGCTATATAATAAAATAACACGTTTTTCAATTGCCACCAATTTTCACACCTAGTCATTTTGTTCAATCCGCTGAAATATTCTCGTGACCTGCGTTCGCAAAACACTCAACGGAGGCGATGGCAATATTTTCCGGCAGATTATCCTTGTAAGATTTTTCTATTCGCATTTCACTCCTATAAGAAAACGTATTTCGCGTAAATTTCAATGTTGTACGCCTAATTAGAAAAAATAATGAGAGACAAACCCGCGAAATTCATATTGGACGGATGGATGGATGGGTGGGTATGACTGTACTTACTAACCATCATACAGATTGCAAATTGGTCATAGGGGAATTGACTTGACGTGAAAAATTAGTGTCCTTTCGCGCAGATTAATTTAATGACTCGACCTCGATAGGAGCGTGGTTGATAGGACTATATTTATAAGGACAAGGTAATGAACGTGTTGACGAACGTGGAAAGGGCTCATTTTGCAATTTATTTCTCATTGACTCGTGTACGGTATTAGCGCTGTAGCGCGAGCCTCTTGAGGTTTTTTGTAGGCGATATAACGGGAGGCGAGTATTCATCATGCGACTGTTGGTAGGCACTTAATTCTGGGGACGAATACACTTTCAAGAGACTCTTGAGGCATTTTGGAATGTTATTGCATTGCAATCGTATTTTTTTAATTTCCGTAATTGGTTGGTCAATTATAAGGCGTAATGGGTAAATAGGGGAAACAAGTGAAATGAAAATGTATATTAAAAGTTGCCTTGCA
Organism: Microchrysa polita; assembly: GCA_949715475.1. Lineage (NCBI taxonomy): Eukaryota > Metazoa > Arthropoda > Insecta > Diptera > Stratiomyidae > Microchrysa > Microchrysa polita. The sequence goes on along the minus strand of OX454416.1, from coordinate 121,659,025 downwards.
AAAAGGAACGATTTAATGCACTTGCATTAATAAGGATGTTACAAAATAAGTGAAAGCCTTAGGGAGGAATTATATGGTTGAAATGTGGTGTATGAGAAAAAATAATTTAGACAAAAATGAATTGCATTGCTGTAGTGTGGTATAAATAGTACAGACACTAAAATATTCTGAATTGAAAATAACTGTAATACGAGTTGTTACAGGGAATTCACGTTAACGTTATCATTTGGGCTGTTGTTAATGCTTTAGCTAGTTTTGCAATTACCGCTTCTCACAGTTCTGCACATCCGTCTAATCGATTGTCCAAATCCTAATTAAATGGAAAGTGATTTTGACACTTTGTGAATTGTAAATCCGTAGAGTTTTGACACACGATACGTCGGAATCTAGATTGCAATGCGAAATGTAATTCGTTCGGCGCCTATAGCTATATAATTTGATGCATTTCCAAAGCTCCTAGGCATTCAAAAAAATTGTTGTCAAATTTCACTGCTAAGAAGATTTTCTTTATAACAAACTGAATTATGATATAAATTATATGAATGTGTCCGTTCTTGTGATTGCAAGGGAATGGTAATTTCATGAATCTAGACTGTCGTAAGGTACTAGAAACTAGATACATATGTAGTCCGAGAAAATGAAAGTAAAACGCATTTTTTTCTATATCCAATATTGACGTTTATTTATAAGTTTATCTTACTTTCCAGTTTTATATTCTTTTCTTTTTATATTATTTTATCAAATACTTTTTCATTTTTTTGTTATCTATGTATATACTTATGTATTTTACCAATTGATTTCGTGCGATTTTTGTTTCGAATAATAATTTGTTTTTAAACGTAAAATCCTTGTACATTCACAATAATTACTTAATAATAATACATCTTGTAATATTTCATTTATATTATATATATATTTTTTAAATGTATCTCCGTTGTATTGTATCCTCTACTTGCGGTACATTTAATAATAATGTTAACTAACATTAAAATAATATCAGGTAATAATGAGAAAATGAGTTTAACTCAAACGATTTTATTATTATAATAACTAACTATACACATTTTAATATAGACACAAACAGGAACGAAGTTGGACTGAATTGGGAATAAATACTGAGCGCACGTCGCGCCGCCCCTTTTTGAAATCTGAAACGAGAACTAAACTGTTAATTTAAACAATTTTAAGTATTTTTTGTTTTTTAATTCTGGTGAATTAGAGGCTAGTCAGGTGTTGCCAGGCGGGCTGTGTATTTTATTTCCTGAACTGGCAAACGGACAGAACATTACTTTTCTGGTCCATCCAGGGAATGGTGAATGACACAACTAATTTTTATAAAATCTGCAACGAAATGCATTGCTTCGTATTTAATTTTGCAATTTTTTGTCAGGATTTTGTTTCCAGCGGGGTCGAATTTCCATGGATAAAATATTAATAAGAAACGAGATTGACGTTACTTTTAAAGTTCAATGAGTTCGTAAGAACCCCAATCTTCCTATATTCACGTTGAGATCCTAAACAAGAAAAGGGACAAAATTCACATTTTGTTTGAAGGTCCTGACAGCGAACTCTGGACTCTTGGGCTCATACTAGGTAATCTATTATCATTAAGGGGCATGGGCCTCCAGGATTTGGATCACGAGGGGGACAAGCCCGAATTTTTTTCAACATCAAGATTTTCTTAGGAGTTGAAATCGTCGGTCGCGAAAATATTGTTACGCAAAATTTAGAGTAGGTAGTTTGGCTGGTGTAATGGTTAGTGCGTGCATCTTCGGTGCACAGGGTCATCAGTTTATTGTTTTTTTCGAACTCGCGACCCATGTGGTGGACTATGATCTCACTTAGATGTTATGAGGATAAATAACATTGCTGAGCGTGCTGTTGATCTCAACAAAAAAGCAGTTAACATCTTAGAACTTGGATGTCACTGACACTGACGGCCTTATTCCAATATTAAAATATCGCACCAGTTTTTTTCTTTAATTTTAGAGCTACATTTTAGGAAAGGATAGTCGAGAATGATTTTCTGCACCATTTAACGAAAAATGGCCCCTGAACGTGTTTAGACTTTTACTGGTGATTCTGATTACATTCAACTGGCCTCCGATTCTGCTTTTCAGACTGTAGCTCGTCTATATTCACAGCTATTTTTGGCTTATGGACTGCATATTCCACTTGCGAGATAAATGTCCGTTTTAAATTCTGGCTTTGCTTTACCTGCCGAAACATACCGAGTAGCCTCTTATCCCACATCCACAGCATCCATAGAAAGAAACATTATCCGACAGTCATCTGGAGACATTTAGGGATAAATGCTTTTCCTCTTCCTTAAAGCTGATTTTCCTCTTCCAAATAGGAGCCCAAGCGCTTCAAATGCTCCTATCCTTTTTATTCAACTGAGAGTCCGATCTCTTTAGCTGCTCAACCCAGCTGCTCCTCTACGATTCTACAATAACATCGGGAGTCCTAGCTAACCCTCGCCAGAACGAAATCTTACAGTAAAGTTTATAACGAAGATGGGCAGGATTGCATCATATTTGCGATGATAGTATTTCGCTCATTCGACTTTATTTGCCGGAACGCCGCCGTGGAACTTGTATGATGAAGTTTCAACATTAGAATTAGAATTGGTTGCTGCATAACCGATCATGCGATCATTTTAGGGCGCCAAGACACAGCGAATCCATGGATTCGAATTCAACAAAACTTCATAAAAAATTGGTAAGTTTTTTTTTATATGCAGTTTCGTTACGGGTTTGAATCCGATTGATTCGTCGTGTCTGTGTGGCCTTAATAAACTCTTCATACTCCGTCCGTGAAAGGCCGAATTCCAACTGATCCTAATTTAGTGCAGAGAGTTGAGATTTGCCTCGTAATTTACGAATGCTATGATTTCTTCCGGGCACGGACGTACGCAGAAAATTATTCTGGGAGGGTTTTATGGGGAAAAGGATCGCGGTCCGGGTCCGGGAATCCAGCGAGGTGAATTATTATACAAGCATTGATATCGCCAATGGACACTTGGAAATTTATTTAAAAGCATCAAAGTGGAAATTAAAGTCAATATTTACGCTCCTTCACTCTTCTGATTAAGAAGTAGAATTTCAGAATGTGATGGAATGGCCGCCAGCGATTTCGTGTAGTGTGACTGAAATTTGTGTTCCCCTTCAAAATACCATATTTCAGTCACAATACAGGGAATCGCTATATTCTGTGGCCAATTGGGTTAGGTTTTATTACTATATGACCTGTTCGGTAGATGGTTTTGCTCTGAATCCATATGCAGTATAATCGAGTGTCCAGCTAAGTATTATTGTTGATTGCCTTCTGCAAATATTTCACGGCAATACTCAGCACCTCTGCGAAAAGTCAATTTTCTAATTTCTTATTTATTAAAATTAAACATTTAGACAAACGTAAAAATATTTTATTTTCTTGAATAAATTTTGAAAATTTCCATGGTGCAATATTCCTGGAATCGAAATCTTGTTTCAATTTGTTGTTTGGGTTTTTGCCAAAATTATCTTAATATATGCCAAAAGTACTGTGTATATAGTAGGCTTGGAAAAAGGAAAGCAAAGGTAAAGGAAACGCAGGTACCACTTATCGTTAAACGTCCCAAGGGCCATTCTAGATTTTTTTTTTAATTTGGCTTTAAAATTTTAACATTTACTGACTATCGCTAGAAAACTATATTTTTCAATAAATTTAAACTGCCGGGAAATCTTAATGGTTGTTGTCAATTTTAATAAGATTAGGGGGCTGCGCCTAAAAAAATTGTTGGCTAAGATCATGAAGTTAAATGCCCTATGCCCCACTAGGGATTAAAAGGAACCAGAGAGAGAGAGAGAGACGCAAAGCGGTAATTACTTTTTTTCGAGTAGATTTCATTTCGGTCTGAGTTGTGCTACCAATAAGTCGTTAGTGTAAAAATATATTGTGCCGAAACACTGCAGGACGTATTGCGCCTTAGAGTAAGGTGACCAGACTCCCGAAGGCCTAATGCTGTACAAATATTTGGTCAATTCGGGTTTCAGGCAAATCCTCAGTCATACTTCTAGGCCCAAAATTTGCGTAAGCAAAAATTGAGTAATGCGCAACGGGCAGAGCAAGGTCTAAGCTAAGCAAAGGGCAAGCTACAATATCTAAGTAATCAAACGGAGGAGTCATCGGTTTGAATTCCACGCCCTACCACTCTTCGCAGCAGCACTGCGTCGTAAAAATGTTGACAAATTCTAAAAAGCGCGACAGACAGGGTAAGGTCTGAACGAAGCGACGGTATATGAGTAAACTTATGGACGAACCAAAAGTCTAAATCTTACCAATTGCCTTACATGAACTCACCGCTCGCTCCGCTCCCACCTCGCCTTATCCGGTTCCCATCAACGTCAGAATTATGAAAAGCGTGACAGACAGAGCGAGGTATGAGCGACGCAAAAGGTGACCCACAGGATCTGAGTAAACGTATGGACGTGTGTTGTGAATTGCCTTCCATTGGCTCGCCGCTCGCTGCGCTCGTCTTAACCTATTTCCCAACAGCGCTACGTTGCAAAAATGTGGGTGAGTTCTGAAAAGAGTGACAGACAAGATTTAAGTAAACCTAATCATCAGCCAGAGGGCTAAATCTTACCAATTGCAAGGATAGCTACAGGATTTAAGTAAACGTAAGGACGAGCCAAAGATCTAAATCTTATGAATTGCCTTCCACCGGCTGAGCTGCGATCGCACCTCGCCTTATCCGCTTCCCACCAGTGCTGCTCGCAAGGACGTTGGCTAATTATGAAAAGCGCGACAGAACGGGGTCTGAGCGAAGCGAAGGGCGAGCCACAGGGTTTGAATAAACGTATGGACGAGCCATAGGTTTAAATCTTAGGAACTGCCTTCCATAGGCTCACCGATCGCTACGCTCGCACCCAGTGGCGCAACTAGGAATTTGCCCTGGAGGGGGCTAACCAACGATTGGAAATTTCTGGCGCCAGGTGAATGATGGTGGTTTTATTCCGTAACAATTATGACTCTATACGGTAGCCGTACCATTGCATTCGGGCTTATTTTTAATGCAAAATTTTCATAGATTAGCATCAGCTGTGGAAAGGTGAGTGTAATGGCAGATTACTTTTTTAGTTTTAATGAACTTTTTCAGTATTGCCACCGGAACTGATGGTCGATTAAATTGGACTTTTCTAGATGACAGGATATAATTTTTTTGATTTGTACGGACTTCCATGGACTTTAAAGGAATTTAGCAGATATAGATTCAAACGCCTTCAACAATTTACAATGAAAAATTATATTTTAGTATGTGTCTGTCTCACACAGATTTCAGATGTAAAATATTAATAGCTCGTTAAAAACTATTATTATCGAAGCCGCAGGACTTTAAAAAAAATACCTCAGGTTTACGTTTTTGCCTTCTACTTTTTTTGCGCCAGGATGCTTCTAAAATTCTGATAAGGACTTTTTAATTTTGCACAGGCCATCAAAACTGGCGAACATAAACACGATTTATGTGTGTAAAAAAATTGTAACGAAATGCATTGCTTCATATTTCATTTTGCTTTTCCCAATTTAAATGTCTGGGAGGGGCTTTAGCCCCCTTAGCCCCTCCCGTGGTTGCGCCACTGCTCGCACCTATTTCGCAACAGCACAGCGTCAAAAAAGTCGGCGAATTCTCTAATGTGCGACAAACAATGCAAGATCTAAGTGGAGCGAAGGGCGAGGCACAGGATTAAAGTAAACCTAGGGAGGAGCCAGAGGTCAAAGTCTTACCTAAATCTGGTAGCATTATTCCTGGAGTAGAGTATGCATTTCTCCGTCGTTACATTGATGATGCCATCCCGGTCCCCTGGGTTCTTAACAACGTTTTAAATGGATGGATGGATTAAAGCAATGTAGTAGGAAAAAAAAACTTTGTCTAAAACTCATGTCGAGTTCTTTCTTTAATAATCATTTTCCTATGGATGCTGGTAAAGGAATCGAATGGAGTACAGTGGCTGATTTTTTCACCGTTTTGTGATAGGGAAAATTAATTAAAATCGCATCTTTCGGTGGCTGAACTTCTCATCCTTGGCAGCTAGAGCTTTGCCACAAATTTGCCAAATTTCAAAATTCCGCTCAAGAATTGCCAAGTTACGATTTTCGATTAGAAAACACACAAGTGGGTTATGGGCAGCTGTAACTTTCGAAGCCGAATAGGTGGGCCATGAAATTTGAAGAAAATATAAGCGCCAGAGAGCTCTACAAGTATGTGTGCACAATTTCAGAGAGATTGGGAAGGGTTCACGAGGTATCGGAAATGAACGGTTGCCAAACATAAAAGTGCATTTATCTCGCTAAATATCGATCGTAAGGAGTACAGGGGTCAAACTTTACACCTTGAAAGCAGGCAAGTCTGATCACAGGCCTTACCAAGGAGCTTATTCTGTAGTGACATTCGGAATGCTGTACATTTTGCTGTACATTTCTCAGTGCTGTAGACAAGTCGAAATGCTGTACTGTACAGCAAAATGCTGTACGTCTGGTCAGCTTACCTCAGAGCTTAGAGTCTACGAAATGCTCTGCGCAAAACTCAGTGAGATGGAACTGAAGGATGACGAAATATGCCTGTACTAACATGGAACCAAGCAGACTCTGAGTAAACCAAACATCTTATTGATGTTGATGAATGCTGGGCGATAACTCAGAATTCGGCTTCTTGAAAATTTATGTGGTTTACTGATGTTATTTTTGGAATTAGCTAAGACTAGTGAACAATAAAATTGGATTCTGAATATAAAAAAAATATTGCCATTAAAATTGCTTTTAACATAAACCCAACCAATGGGTGGGTTTATCAAACACAATAGTTTCGTGTGTTCCGCAAACATGTTTGCGTTTCTGATCCTCGTTTTGTGGATCAGAAAAAATCTCCGGTTCTTTTCGTTTACATGTTCCACAAAGACAAACATGTTTACAGTTTACACCCAAGAAAGCATTTTAATGTTTTTTTAGGGACGGCAGAATATGTTTCTTTGGTAAAAAACCATATCAATTAATAAAATAACGCATTAAAGGTGTTTTGTTATTTATCAACTTTTTCATTAATTCTCATGAAAGTGGTGTTATTAAAATGCAAAGTCTTTGCGATGCTTTGACGAGCCCATAATTGATACGAGGTGCTGTAATTAGAAACCCAAAATGCTTATTGAAAGTTTACCAAATTTACCAAAAAGCAGGGGCAATTCGCTCAATAATGTGCTAATTAAATTCTTCTTTAAACAATGACAAATTAAGCGCTAAATTTTCCAATTGAAATTTTAATTCTTTTTCTTTTCACCAGAATTAAGGATACTAATTGGGTCTGTTCGCATGATCCCCAATTGTTTCTAAAGTCAAGGGGTGCAGGCAGTGGCGGAACAACTTCACTCGGGGCCCTCCCGCCAACTTCTTGAGTCGGCCCCCCTGTACTGAGAAAAAAGCAGAGTGAAATCAATGGAAAACACTCTGAACCAGTTAATTTCCTGACAATCTGCCAATCTGTATGTGAAATGACTGTGACTGATGACTCAAAAGTGTAGATCGACCTAAAACCAACTCTTTTGCAACATGATTTTGACATTACAGTGTTTCTACTAAAATTAAGAACGTTGTACTTAAAATAACTTTGCTAGAGCTACTTTGACTCTTTGCATTGAGAATAGCGATCTTGTTGTAACGTTTATTAAATTAATGATTTCATCAATCGTTTTTTTTTTTTATTTAAACGTTCACGCAGCGCAGCATTGACATCTATAGGTGTTGGTGATATTTAAGCATAGTAAATTACCTGCACCTACAATGGGATTCGTTCCCGCGAACCTCTGATTTGAGCGCTCTATCTACCCCAGTGGTTCTTAACCTTTTGCACATGAGGGACCACTTGATCAAACTCGTTAGTTGTTGCGGACCACCAAATTGCAATTGTTATAAGAACGATTCAAATCATGAAATCTTGTACCGAACTACCTTTGGAACACAACTTATAGCTGTCTTGTCAGTAGAGGTTTTCGATTAGAAAAATGTGGAAATAAAGCCAAACGGATATTGCTGCTTTAAGGACCATCATCCAGAAAAAGTTGACTGACAGAGATCGTCTTGTAAAGGACTCTGGGTGTGATTTTACAAAGTCTGAACGAATTTCAAAACCATCATTAATTTGAGTAAAGGGTGTTGCCCAATATTTCGGTTTGTTTCATCCAGAGATGGCTCATAATAGTGAAATCCAGTTTTGTTTATCAGATTTTAAAGCCATTCCTTATAGTTCTTACTGGAAGAACAACAAATTTTACATAAGCTCCTATAAATATGGCATTGCTGGTTCATGTTGTACCAACAGATTATGAGAGAACCACGTCAAAGGCTTCGCGGACCACCGAGGGTCGCCTCAGGGACCAGCAGTGGTCCGCGGACCACCGGTTAAGAACCGTTGATCTACCCTAATGCCGCATACACACGGTAAATACGAATCCATTTTTTCTCTTAATATTCGTTCTGTCAAAATCGAAAAAAATGTATATGAATTGTCCAGAACGAAGAATCAATAAAATGGATTCGGACGCTTCGTGTGTGGTCGGCCTAAGTTTGTAAATTTCTAGACAATTGAAAAAAGCGACACATTACTAATTCAACTGTATTCCGTGTTTCAGCTTTAAATTTAAGTGGCTCTAATTTAAATCCTTCAATTTTAAGAACGTTTCTATTTAATTTTAAATTCAATACAGCAATATTGGCAAACCTCCTTTCAAACCAATTGTGGCTTCTGCACCAAAGCCCTAATGATCGTGTATATACCCCAAGCAAGACAAACTATTTTAGTCTTTAACGGCATATACACACCGTACTAACTAGTTTGAACTAAGTTTAGTACCACTCTCAAACTATTTTGTTACGTTTTTGACAGTTCATGACAAAGTGGATTGGAATTCAGTCCAAAAGTTTAGAAAAGGTACTATCACTAAAAATGTTTTAAGATAGTTTATTTGCAGAGGGACCTAAAGAATCTGTTTGCCCATATGGTACTTGGCAAGGAAAAGAGTAAGTCTGATTAGAAACCCCGGCTACAGTTAAAGCAAATAGCGATGCCATGCCAAGAGCATTTTTTTTTTGTAAAATTTGAGGATGAGACAATTTCATAAACTTTTAAAGATTTTAGGTCAATATTAAATTTGTTTCTCTAAGGGACCTGGTGAAAGAGAAACAATAAATTTAGCATTTGTTTCGACTTCGAAAAGTGTACTCTTCTTGTCTACAAAAAAATATCGTCGGAGTGTTGTTTATCGCTGTCGTGCTGTTTTCATGGTTCGAGAAATTTTTCATCTGGCTTTAGGGCCCCTAAATATCGTGGGCCCTGGGTGCTAGGTGATATGAAATGAAATAAAAACGAGCACCATTCTTTGGCACAACGTTTTCCAGAGTAGCGTTTTCGAAAAAGTGTTGATTGTTTAAGAGGAAAAAATGTTTCGGATTAATTTTCGATGTCTTAAGTCTGTTTGAAAGCCACCAGGTTTTCGTGTGCTACCTGTATATTTTTCTTGATGATGGTGAAAAATATGTCGCTTAGATAGTTCAATGGTAAGCTTAAATTTTGGGAATATTAAGCTATCAGCTCTCAAAAGAATAATTTTCTCTGTCTTCTTATCGACACTAGAATTACTTACTTAATCTAATCTACTAATCTGAATGAAAGCGGAGCATGTTTCTACTATATGTATACTAGCTGAGCCTTCGGTAGCTCAGTGGGTACAGATTCGATTATCTGAATTACTGGAACGTTGGCTCGACCCAGAGTGACCAGGAATTTTTGTGTCTTTATAAAAATGCTAAAATGTAAATCGTTTCAGAGCTACTCGATTGTTACATCGACCAAGAGCAGAACAAATTTCTTGAATCACTTCTACGCTTCTGGTATGATACAGAAGGCGCGATAAATCGTCCACTTGGCCGTGGCAGCGTAAGCGCTTGAGCGGGAGGTCAACCGATAAATAAATCGAGTCAAAACACGTCAAATTAATTGAATAGTATGCATTGACGTAGCCAAAAAAGAAAGGGCGTTTGGGTTTATTTGTGCTTACCAAATCGGGAAAACTATCACCCATACTTAATTTTCCACTATCAAGCCCGGCATTCAAGTCTCTCCAAGAATGAAAAAGTGATCTTGTAAATATATTTTTTTGTAGATGTGTTACGATCAACAGCACGCTCTGCCGAGTTATTTATTCCCATAAAGGATTTTTTTAATCGCATCTACTATAGATGCCTAAGCCGCGATGCTCTAAAAAAGGCAAGCAACTTTTGTAAGTTTTGAAGATAAGTACACATTTCGAGTCAATATTATTCCCATTACTGTATTACTGTATCCTGTTTGTGTCAAATATTTCAACGATAGCTTCTATGTATGTTGGCTCCAGGACGCCATTATATTTCGTTTCTTGTTTTATACCAATTTATCACATTTACATTAATAAATTATCATTCGTTCAGTTCATAAATATACGAATTGAAATATTTTGTTTTCTGACATACTCGTATCTATACATTTACAATCTACAATTACTAATTTTAAGTTTCCGTTGTTAATCCATAAAATACCTAATGTTTGTCTGGTCAAAAAATGACCGTGAGCGGACGTCGAAAATCGCCGGTGCTGCCGCTCTGACTGTATTGCGAATAGCCGCCGTACGAACCGATTGCATCTAATTGACCCTCACCGGCTCCGGCGAGCGATTGTTGATGTTGCGAATGTTGCTGTTGCAGCGAATGATGTACCTTGGTATCCGGGTTACCAGCTCCGCCACCACCACCACCTCCAGCGCTTGAGCCGCCTGCGCCACTTCCGGTCGCTCCATTGCCAACTTCTAGTTGTGGTGTGGATTCTCGTTCGTCCAAGCTATTGTTGTTATTATTATTATTGTTGTTAATGATGTTAGAACCACTAGACAGACCCGTAATACCATTCAATAGATGTTGATGATGTTGCTGCTGTTGTTGATGCATCTGTTGTTGTTGCTGCTGTTGTGCCCCATAGATTTTCGAAATGTCGAACGCATAGTTGGCCGCTCTATCCTGATACATTTTCGAATCGAAATAGGCTTTCGTGAGGACGGTCGGATCCAAATAGGCACTATACGCACTGGCTTGGGCTGCTTTCGATGTATCGTATAGACTTCCGGCGGCCGAACTCAGATATGAGCTACGATCCAGGGCGAATTTTGAAACGTCCATTTGGCTGGCTATTGATGGCTGAAATAATAAACAGAAAAAGGACAATATAATAAACTTTAATGCATTGGTATAAAAAAAATTTAGTTTACACTATTATATGTATGTTTCTAAGAATATGCTTGTCATTGTCCTTGTCAAACGACATCGATTTTCTTCGGACACATGTTTCACATTGTCCTTGTACCCTTTCCGATATCATGCTGTTACCATCAGTAAAATTCTTAACCCATTTCTTTTCAGCCCCCGCTAAAATAACATCACTTTATGTTTTTTTTTTTCCTGTTGGACTTTATATTCATCAATTCATCCATTGCCTATGCTCGCCTTAATTGAATCGACACCGTCAGCAATGATGATGATTGTGTCAGTTAGCGCTACCCATCCAATTAATCTAATGATATGTTATCCTGACGCAAAGAAGCAGGTTGCAGCGCAGCAATCGTACATTATAATTATTTCGTACAAATATTTGGACAAACAACATTTCATCCTGTTTACTTTAAAGACAGACAAATCGGTCACGAATAGGAACGGGGTACCCATAAATCGTTATAGACATAGAAAGGATACATGAACCGCGTCAATGTTTACTTGTCTATAAGGATACGCACAGACAGGTTGTGTGTGATAATTATTTTGTCCACCCCTTTAATAGGGTGCAATGTAAACATATCGAAATTTATCGGTTTAGGATGGTTTTTGTGAGATTCGTAGATTCTATTTGATTGCATAATCGTATGGTTTTGAAAATGTTGTCTGTTACACATATTTTATTATGGAATTGTGTACCTAAATTGATGAGGGAAGGTGAAATGCTAGGTCCTTCGAAATAATTAGGATGACGCGGTGATATTGGACTTTTTTTTTTAGGAAAAGGATGTTTTAGGATGGCTCTGATCAACCGCAACATTATATTTAATTCGGATGACAGGACATTTTTCGTTTCGTTTTGGAGGAAAATTAATTTTTGCGTCGAAAGATTTAATTAAACATAAAATACAAGGCTCGGAAATTCGAGTTGTTCTGAAATAGAAATGAAGAAAGCTCTTATAATGGAGTGAGACTTCTTAAACAATTTAAAAAAGAAATACACGGTAGGAGTTGAATTCTGAAGCAATTTACATGTACATATTATACAAGCCACAACTGCTAAAATTGCATGAAAATTACCTGCATTATTATTTTAGTAGTCTGGCTGGTCTAGCGGTTAGTGCGCGCACCTTTGGTGCACAGGGTCATGAGTTCGAATCTCACCGTGAATCATGGTGTTTTTCGAACTCACGGACTTGTGACGGACTATGATCAGATGTTAAGCGAGTACCCATTTATGGGGATAAATAACACTGCTGAGCGTGATGCTGATCTCATTACCTCAACAAAAAGCATATAAGATCTTGGAAATAGGATGT